>OZ010790.1:530533572-530562572 GCA_963932465.1 Maratus speciosus
TAGGACAACAATATATTTAACTCTATGAAACATTAAACATAACTTTATGGAACATAAAATTGAAATTTATGTAACATTAAGCCTAGCATTTTTTACTTTTATTGCCTTTACCTAATGTACTAATAAATTTGTTATAAATTTATTTATTAGTGAATAATATGTAATAGATTTATGTATTATTTTTTTATTATAATAAACTATAGTATAGTAGAAAATATAATATAATAAACTTCATTATATAAATGTAATACATAATCAATTTATTTATAAAGGAGAATATTCATTGTAAAAATGGAAATTATTATTCAGAATTTCCTTCAACCTTATAAAATAATGATTTAACTGACTTGTTACAGCAAGGTTGGATGATGCAGCATTTATAATAAAAATAGATTCACTGGTTTACACATCTTCGTGGCAAACGTTTTTGAAAAGTTGCATTTTCTTAGTTTTTGTGCCTAAACGAACATTAATATAGTTGGCACTCCAAAAGTTATGAAATCATTTAAAGATTATATGACACTACCACGAATTTTTTTAAATCTCTGCAAGGAATATAGGATTTCTACTTTTTCTGCAGATAATATCTCTATAAGTTTCCCTTAGTTTTCTATGTTCAGACTATCATAGCGTTTAAACAATTTAACCATTTACAATGAATTGCATTTCTTTCACATATTTAGTTTCTTTCACTTCATATATTAAAATAATTGTGCTCTCACTTGGTAAAGAAAAGCTTCACTTCTTATTAATTACTGACTCATACAAAAATATCATAAACCTTTTTCGTCATAATGTCTTTCATATTTTAACAAAATAAGAAAATCATAAACGTAATTCCATGGAAACTTGTCATGTCTGTCACATACTACGAGTATTTTAGAACGGGAAAATGTGACTTATTTTATCGGAGATATCACATCAATTGGATAACGCGAATCAAACATTTCGAAAATAACGGTGGCCAACAGGCAGAGCGATTTTCAAGTGTGTGACAGACATGACAAGTTTTCATGGAATTAGCCAAACTTATTCTAGGTCGTAGTAGTTCACACTTGTCTATACATAGCAGGACGTTTCGGTCCCGACACTTCGGTCTCGCCATTTCGGTCCCACCGTTTCGGTCCCAAGACATTTCGGTCCCGAGACATTTCGGTCCCAAGACATTTCGGTCCCGAGACATTTCGGTCCCAAGACATTTCGGTCCCGAGACATTTCGGTCCCAAGACATTTCGGTCCCGAGACATTTCGGTCCCAAGACATTTCGGTCCCGAGACATTTCGGTCCCGAGTCATTTCGGTCCCTAGCCATTTCGGTCCCTTCTCCAGGAAGCTGAAATTTTGTGTATTTGAAATGGGTGACATAATTTCATAGGGGACAATGTAGAAATTTTTAAATAAAGGCCTTAAAATTTTAGTAACAGCTCAAACAAATTTCGTATGGTAATCATTTTAAAAAGTAGGGGAGGGGAATTGACATTTTCTATATTTTAATGTATTATAAGTATAAGCTCCTGATAAATTAAAACAATTATAACTCGATCTATAATTATCGCAAAACACTCATATTTTGTATGGTAAACGTATAAAAGGAGGGACATTATCGGGTTTTTTAACTGAACTCCCTAAATTTTAGTATAACCCAAATATAAGGACTCGAAAACGCAAACACTTGTAACACAGATCAAAACTGTTGCAACCCACACAACTTTCCTATGATAATCGTAATCGTTTTAAAAAGCAGGCGTGGGGGGGCTCTGTTGACTCTTTCTATATTTTAGTGTGCCTTAAGTATAAGGTCCTGATAAATTAAAACATTTATAACCCAATCTATAATTATCGCAAAACACTCATATTTTGTATGGTAAACGTAATCTTTATAAAAGGAGGCACATTATCGGATTTTTTAACTGAACTCCCTAAATTTTAGTATAACCCGAATATAAGGACTCGAAAACGCAAACACTTGTGACACAGATGAAAATTGTCGCAGCCCACACAACTTTCCTATGATAATCGTAATCGTTTTAAAAAGCAGGGGTGGGGGTCTCTGTTGACTTTTTCTATATTTTAGTGTGCCTTAAGTATAAGGTCCTGATAAATTAAACATTTATAACCCGATCTATAATTATCGCAAAACACTCATATTTTGTATGGTAAACGTAATCTTTATAAAAGGAGGGACATTATCGGATTTTGTAACTGAACTCCCTAAATTTTAGTATACCCCGAATATAAGGACTCGAAAACGCAAACACTTATAACACAGATCAAACTGGTCGCAGCCCACACAAATTGCGTATGCTAATCGTAATCGTTTTAAAGAACCGTTGGTGGTGGTGGGGGGGGGGGGGGGCTCTGTTGATTTTCTCTATATTTTAGTGTATCATAAATATAAGGTCCTGATAAATTAAAACATTTATAACTCTCTATAATTATCGCAAAACACTCATATTTTGTACGGTAAACGTAATCTTTAGAAAAGGAGGGTTATTATCGGATTTTTTAACTGAACCCTTTTAACTGAAAGGAGGGTTATTGTCGGATTTTTTAACTGAACCCTTGAAATTTTAGTATAACCCGAATATAAGGGGCCGAAAATCGCAAACACTTATAACTCGGATACAAATTGTAGCACACCATGCAAATTTCATATGGTAGAAGGAATCGTTTTTAGGAGTGAGTATAAGGTGGAGTTCTGAGGATTCTTTATAGAAGCTCCTCATATTTTAGCATATAATAAATATAAAGTCCAGAGAATTTAAAAACATTTATAAGTTGAGCTTTAATTTTCATATGCAAATGCCCATACACTGCACATATTCAATTGCGTATAATTTGGATACTATGTGATTAATAAAGGAAAAAAATCTGCAAATAATTTTACAAATCTTTATTTGATTCTATTATTTAACGGCCCATGAATTTTAGATGTATTGCATTTTACACATTTTTTAAAAGGGGCTTCTTAACATGGAATTGTGATAAAGACACATTATTTTTTAAATTTGGCATCAGAACAGACAACTTTTTATTTCATTTCAATAATTATTTTAATTTACTATTTAAAAAAACAATTTAAAATTTTGCATTAATCTTTTTATATGTAATATCAACGCTATTTCTACCGGTGTCGAATGACACCTTTAAAAAGATTTCGATTTAAGGTTTTTCATTTGTATTTTTTAAATTGCAACAATTACAAATCCTTTTTAATACATTTAAGACTTTTTTATGCTTATTAAATTAAAAAACTACGAGCAAAATAAACATAAATCAAAATTTTAAAAAGGCGCCATTTGACACAGCTAGAAATAGTGTTAAAGAAATGCTTTTCTGTAAAGTTGGGATACAAAGGTTCAAATTTCTAATACTCATAAAATATTCTTTTCGTATTTAAAATTAATTCAGTATTTCAAATATTTCCTTATTATTTATTTGACTTATATACTTAAAATTAAAACAGCCTACCTATTTTAATATGACAAATAAAAAAAATAGAAATAGAAATAGAAAAAAATAACATAGAATCTCAAAATAGTAATGTATAGTAAATCACTTTTGCATAAAATTTAATTTAAAATGGAGAAATTTTATAATTATATCACGATGAAGAAATTTGGTAATTTAGAAAGCATATATATATTTTTTATATCTATATATTCTTTATTCAAAAGAATATATATCTACATAAATATTTCTGTACTACGTCAAGTGTAGATGGCCTGACTTCCCCCATTTGACTATGCTAAATAAAGCTTCAAATAGAAGTATTATTCTTCTCGCGCTCTCTTTGTTCTGGTCAGCTGGCGCTTTTTTGTGGCCACACGGCATTTTTCATCTTTAATGGCTTAAAAAATAAACATCTGGGCCATCATGCAAGAGGACGACCTTTCCTTCAAGTTGAAATCAAAGTTTCTTATCTCCTAGCATTGTTCTATCTCCCTCTCCTACTGTGATTAAACAATTAAAGGGTTAAAAAGGATTGGTTTCCCAGAAAAAGTGTTGAATGATGGCAGAACAAGCATTTGAATGGAGCCCACTTTTAAATCTACTCTTGAACATTGACAAGTAAAGACAGATAACAATTTCTCCAGCTTTCCACTAATAAGGATTAATTGGTTGAAAGGTAATCCCAGGAAAAATCTCAACTACATCTTGATTATCTTATCATACTATTTGGCAATTTTTTCTTTAAGGCTGTTCTTAACTGCTCTGCGCAACAAGCGCAAAACGTTTTGACACACTTACAAATTCATTTTTTAACGGAAAGATATAAAACTGGAAAGCCCGGTCATGGAAGCGATTTGGAATTGAACTGTGTTTTCCATTTTTTTTATCATTATATTTTATAGTAGTTATAAACTGAAATTTATCCTTTACCTGTTTATTTTTATATTTAAAGTTACCGAAATGTAAAACTATTAATATAATTATTAGTAAAAGTAAAATAAAAATATATTATTATTTTTCTGGGAAAGTGGGAGGAAAAGGGTAGTATAAAAAAAAAATAAATAAAAGACAAATATAAAAAAGCTTAGTTTTGTCAGTTAAAAATTACAAATAAAATTAATTAAAATAATAGTTACATTATTATATAAAATTAAAAATAATAATCTTATTACAAAGAAATAGGCCCAGTTTCAATAAAGTTAGCTCACAAAAATCGTCTTCAAAGGGTGAGAAGACTTAAAAATTTGCAATAATAAAAAAAAAAAAAAAAAAATGAAGTGGTGGGTGGAGTTTTCTGAAAACAAAATATTTTTTATAGCACGCCTAGTTACCAAATCACTATTGTTTTCCCAATGTTTAGAATGGTAAAGTAACTTACGAAAACAAATTTATACGATGCAACTTTCTATTATAAAAATAATAAGAAAAATTAAATTTGTGCTTCAATAAATATATCTTATTTCTGAATTATTAAAGGAGAGGGTGTAGAGGGGTGATTTAAGGAAATATTTTCATATAATAGCTTATAAGTGTCTAATTGAATTATTGAAGACATTTATGATTAATCTAATTGGAAAAAGAAAAAAATAAGCACAGTTTAATTATTTAAAAAGCTGTTTAACCCGTTCTACGCACGGTAGTTCATGAATTTTATTCTAAAACCAAAATTAAAAATAAAAAACAGTACAACCAAACTGAAGTTTATGAATATAAAAATGTGTTACGTCCATTAAAAATCAGTAATTACACAACCGATATGAAATATGTATGCACACAAAAAATGAGGTATGTATTAAAAAATCAATAAAAGTAGACATATTTACACTACTGAATTAAAGTTTGGGAATGTAAAAATCAGTTATAAAGTCAATATTTACACAACCAAAAAAAAATTTGCAAGAAAAAATGAAATTTACACCGTGACTGCAAAAAAATGGAAAAAATTATTTTAAAATGAAAAATCTTTGCACTATTTTCCACATCACCAATGATGTAAATTGCGGTAGACTCGTTTTTTTAGTGAGTATTTACACAACCAAATTAAAGTTTAGGAAATCAGCTATGAAGTCAATATTTACACAACTAAACAAAAATTTGTAAGAAAGAATGGAATGTACATCGTCACTGTAAAAAAGTTTGAAAAAAATTCTTTTAAAATGAAAAATCTTTGCATTGTTTTCCACGTCATCCATGAGGTAAAGTGAAGTAGACTCATTTTTGTTTATTTGTTTTTTACAATAAAGCAAAATAGTTGTGACTTAAGTTAAAACTTCACGGAAGACAATGTTTTGTGTAAGTACCTTATCAGAATGTGACAAAAGTTTTCCTTGTTTTGGTCCGTCATTAACCCAAACACGTACACATCCTTTAGAAGTTGCTCTTGAAAAGGCTACATACAACATCTCATGTGAGAAAACTGGATGGGGCAAATAGATTCCAACCTTTTCCAAACTTTGACCCTGAGATTTATTGATAGTCATAGCAAAGGCGAGCCTAAGTGATGGCAGCGTAACTGGAAAGGTAAACTGGTATCCGTCGGAGTAAGCAGGATCCTCGGTATGAAAACACGGGTGCCTCTCTTATGTCCTGTCAAAACTTCTGCATCTATAACATTTTGCGACAACCTTTTGACTATTAAACGTGTTCCATTACAGAGACCACTGGGAGGATTCATGTTCCTAAGCAACATAACAATAACGCTAACTTTAAGATTTAACTGATGTGGTGGCATTCCAGAAGGTGTTAAACTATTGATGAAATCCATCTGAAAATTGTTTTGTCCTTCTTCATCATCACAAAGTATTGTATCAGCACTAAAATAAGACTTGACTTCGTCAGGTACTTTTCATAAAACCTCCTCATTCAATCTCAAAGAATCCTCATTCTTGGGACACAAAATGGCTCTTTCCGAAAGATGATCAAGATCAATTTCAGACGAATCAAAAATATCATCCACTATAGAATCCTGCACTAAACATTCTGGAGGTATTTCAATAATATCTTCTCCGAGTTCATAATCATTAGCCAACAGACCATCCCCCAGGCGAATGAGCCATTCCACGAAATCAAGTTCTTCCGACTCCGTTCGCATATCTGTAACCGGACTGAACTGTCGAAATGTTGGCCAGAGAGAAGAATTCTTGATACAGCTTTCAAAAATGAGTGTTTTGTTTGCATGAATAACTACAGGTAAAATCTGCCTCAAGTCACCTTCAAGAATAAACATTTTGCCCAAAAATAGGACATCTTTGCCAACCAAGCCTCGCAGAGTTCTATCAACAGCATTCAAAGCATGAATAGGTGTCATGGTACATTCTTCCCATATAAAGAGCTTAGCAATTTGCAGTAATCTTCCTTCAGATGTATTTTGCCGAATTTTTGAAGCTGAATTATCCAATATGGAGACTGGTAATTTAAATTAAGAATGTGCAGTTCTTCCACCTTGTAAGAGTATAGATGCAATGCCTGTCCATACAACGGGAATAGCAGTATGTCCCATTCCTCTGACGCAATGCAACAAAGTATTGAATAAGAATGTTTTTCCTTATCCCGCAAAAGCATTGACACAGAAAACCTTAGCGGCAGTAGCATAATCATTTTGAATACTTTCATTGACAGAATCAAAAATTATACTTTTTTCCGGATTTAGAATCTTTAACAATCACTGTTCCTCTGCTCTTTCTTCTTGTAAATCATAGACATCGCCTTCCACAGGTTTGAGGGTTCTTGAGTTCTCCAGGCTTGAGGGTTCAGGCAATTCAAGGCTATGAAGTGTCATGTTGTGTATGCGTAGATGATTGGCTATGTCTTGAAGGACTCTATCTCTACTCTCGTGTAGCGGCAGATGGCGAGCAAAATCGTCTGAGAGTTCTGACTTAAATTGTTCCCATAATTAAATCGGTGAATTTGGATTGCCAAAGACACATATGAAAGAAAACAGCTGTCTCAATTTGGGCGACATTTCAAAATCACATGCTTCTGTTAAACAATGTTGCATTCATCATCATCTTCTAATAAATTTCTAGCACGGCATGCACCCTTGAATGTTTCATAGACAGTATTCTCAAACGTCCTTAACTCTACGAAAGACTTGGCACCGGGAACATGACAAAGCAGCATACGAAGATGGAATCGCTCAATATCCTTTGGGCTTACAGAATACATCCTTGATACTATGTAGTCACCTAATCTAACACGTCTTTGGCACACGTTGCCTTTCCATACAAAGTGCTTTCGAATTTCTGTGTAGAGATAGATGTTTGCTGAATGATCTGACCTGTTAAGTAGAAACCAAGCAGTGAGCATGGTGTCTTTATTACTTGCTCTTTTAAAAGCTTCACGTTCTCCCGCTTCCCTAAAATACACAGATCGCATATCTTGTAGATGCACCGGCAATCTAATAATAACATGCGACTTGTCCTGCATGGGCTTTTCAAGAAGTCGCCACATTGCGTCTGGTACCGAAACATATCGAGCATTTAAATAACTCTTCACCTCATCCTACACTACGAATCTCTCACCGTTATTTTCAAAAACAACTTTTGTGCAGTCATGACCCTTGTATACATACTTAAAAATGTACTTAATGGATTTAACAGAGCTGTATATTTCGTCATTAACATGGGTATTGTATTTCTTTCTGAGTTATGGGTTATAAGGAACAATCCAACGGTTGTCTCCGACATTTCCCTTTAACATTATGTGATTACCATCATCACGCCGTCTGTACATTGGGTAACCATCCACATTCTCAGCCATTTTATTTCTGAACTCTTTTGGATAACCCTTTGAGCAAACACCGTCTTCCTTGCAACATGAGTTTGGATTTATGACGCCACATGATCCGTGAATCATCGTAGCCTTGACAATTTCGTACAATCCATTTTCAATTGAGGAATCAGGTAATTCAGCACATAGCATGGTGTCAATAGTGGCTGGATCTCTTATCTTATCATCATCAGTTAAAATGAGTAAAGGGGAATGTGTGGCAATCCTCTCTTTTGGAATTCAATAACATGTATGTCTGCGACTGTGCGACCCAAAATGCCGCTCTTTTTAAGATCGTTCAACATTACTTTCTTCTTCATATCGAACACGCTTGCCACTAAATCTGGACGATCATGAGGCTTTTGTCCTGGGAAAAGGTTCCCTTTGATTTCTCGCCAATTTGGATTGCACGTTAGGGTGACAAAAAGATCAGGCTTACAAAATTCTCTAACGATTGTCATCGCATCTTGATAATTTTGCTGCATGGCTCTGGGACTTCCTATGAATGTAGATGGCAAAATAACCATTACACCTGTTTTCAAACCAGATTGTTCTGCTAGAGCATTAAGGTGATCCGCTAACCCTAACTAAGATTCTACTCTTAATTTTTTCTGGTTAGAGCGGATGTAATTCAGACGGTTTCCTTCAACCTTGATATAAGCATCGACGCAATACTGCTGCAAGAGTTTTCCTACATAAAGTATGGGATTGAAAACATTCCTTCTCACTGACAGCCTGTGACTGTAAAATTGAAGTTCAAAACATCCAGCATCCACACTCCAACCCTTTTCGCCATGTGGGAAAAGTAAAACATAAGTCATGAGGCCACAATTAGGATTCATGGCATTTATTCTACACAGTTGATTCCCCTTCGGATATCCCATTGGTAGGTGGTGCACCATCCGAACTATGGAAAACCATGGTTAACTCATTTGACTTTGGTTCATTGTATCTGCCTCGATGCTGATCCGCTGATAAATTTTTATCGCATATATGCATACACACGCTTTCAGCCGCTCCAGGTCCTTTTTCTGCGATGACTCGTTCTTCCATTTCATGAAGCATTTTAAAAGCATGTGCATAAGGGTTAACTCGCCTGATAACATCGTCAAGCTTGCTTATGATTTCTTCTTTACATTTTAAATTTTCTCTACTAGTCATACGTTGTCGCAGTGCTATATCAGAATCCTATACATACAATTGAGCATATTTGTCCTGACCTACTTCAGATGAATGAAGATGAGAAGTATTATGATAAATTTGTCCATGGATTCTAAAACAATACGGGCCAGTACCTGCGGGCAGTGTAACATCAGCACCCATAGAGGCAAAAGACAACGCATTGTTATATGACCTTATGTGTTCGTTAAAGTGAGCTGACGATCTATCACTGCCATCTATAAGCTGTCTCATCTGATCTGGATATGGTTGAAGAGGTTCCAAAATTGCTTTCTCGTTGTGACAACTGTGAGTATAAATTCCTCTTGTATTCTTCTCTGCATTGAAAAACAAGTGGGTAAGTGTGACCACTGATCGCACAGAGGGTTTCGTTTAATATTCCTTTCAAAACACTTTATCCTTTTGCGAAATCTGTTAGTTCCACATTTCGCAACCAGGGGGCCCACTCTATTCTACACAAACATCTATCCGAACGAAACTCCGTTTAACAACTTATCCGTAAATATATTCGTCGAGGGGATCGAGTCTATAGTACCCGAGATAGGTAGGTGCCCCTGGCGGTAAAAAGTGGAACTGAAATATGTAAGACTATATGCATAATATGAAAGAGGGGTCAAAGTGGTGTCGGCAAATGTTAGAAAACTACCCATCGGGTGCAAGGGGGAGGTTAGAAAAATTGCTTAAAATACACAAGTAAGAACCCGGTGGGTAAATAATATAAGACTTTTTGAAATTTTTATGGTTTTTCGTGTGATCGCAAGTGTTTTGCTATACGTATGCAAAATTTCAAGTCTTCAACTTAAATAGGGGCTCAGTTAGAAAAAAAATTAAAATACAGAAGTTAGAGCCCAGAGGTTTAAATATAAGACTTTTTCAAAATTTTATGATTTGTCGTTTGATGTGAGGTGTTCAGCTATAAATATACAAAATTTTAAGTCTTAAACTTAATTAGGGGCTCAGTTAGAACAAAAAGATTAAAATACACAAGTTAGGGCCCAGAATGTTAAATATAAGAGTTCTTCAAAATTTTATAATTTGTCGTTTGATGTGAGGTGTTCAGCTATAAGTATGCAAAATTTCATGTCTTAAACTTAATTAGTGTCTCAGTTAGAACAAAAAGATTAAAATACACAAGTTGGAGCCCAGAGGGTTAAATATAAAACTTTTTCAAAATTTTAGGATTTGTGGTTTGATGTGAGGTGTTCAGCTATAAGTTATCAAAATTTCAAGTCTTAAACTTAATTAGGGGCTCAGTTAGAACAAAAAGATTAAAATACACAAGTTGGAGCCCAGAGGATTAAATATAAGACTTTTTCAAAATTTTATGATTTGTCGTTTGATGTGAGGTGTTCAGCTATAAGTATGCAAAATTTCAAGTCTTAAACTTAATTAGAGCTCAGTTAAAACAAAAAGATTAAAATACACAAGTTGGAGCCCAGAGGGTTAAATATAAGGCTTTTCGAATTTTTTGCCCCAATCGTTCATGGTCCTTCTACCAGCAACCCCTGTGCAAAATTTCGTAGCCCTGCGCCCTTTGGTTTTCGAGTTTTTGTGGTTACAAACATACGCGCACAGATTTTAATAGTATAGATTAATGACAGTTTAAACGTTCTAAAAATGTATGAAAACAACCAAAAAACATTGTACAGCAGTTTATAGTATATATAAAATACCTAATATTAATAATAAATAATAAAGCTTAAAAAATCCATTCTGTTAAATAATAATAGTTAAAAAAAAAAAAAAAAAAAAAAAAAAAAAGACAATGTCTCCTGTAAAATTATATCGTTTCAGCTCGCTGTGATTTCATAATCACGAGTTATAAAAGTTTAAATTTATCGGACTGTTATATTCAGCTTATTATAAAATTTGAGGGGGTTGGATATTTTTTAAAAGGGCTCAAATAATGTTCAAACTGCAGCGTTTGGCGGACTCACGACAATTAGAATCCGAGTTATAAGGTGGTGAGTACCAAAATTGCAAGGGACCGAAATGTCTCGGGACCGAAATGGCCAGGGACCGAAATGTCTCGGGACCGAAATGGCCAGGAACCGAAATGGACAGGGACCGAAATGTCTCGGGACCTAAATGACCAGGGACCGAAATGTCTCGGGACAGAAATGACCAGGGACCGAAATGTCTCTGGACCGAAGAGGATTTCGGGACCGAAATGGCGTGTACCCCAGTGAAGCTGTTACTGACGCGAACAGACAAGTGTGACCAGGGAAGGTGCGCCCGCAGATAATTGGCTGGCACATGTCTTCATTTCGGTGTTGGTGTTCGTGATGTTTATGACGGCCGATTATCTGTACGAGGGATATAGGCCCAAAGAGGGTGTTCCCTCCGTGGGAGGGAGGGGTCTTTCTAAAGCAAGCTAACCCGTATTTAAGCAAGGGTATCCAAAGTTCGAAGAAAATCACGGAGAACTCCGAATGATATGGCCGACAGGCGCGATTGGGTTCGAACCAGGTCCTTCCGTTTACCAGCTTTAAGAGTTGAACCTGTAGGCCACAAGTGAGACCTTTTCATTTCGGCCTTTTACAAAAATGAATAAGTAAATCCTAGCAGTTACCCAATTGGTTCTGTAAAACCCCGAATTAAAAAGTTTGAAAGCATATTGCAGACTTTTACCAGACTTCGGGCCTCTTCTGTAACACATGCATAAAACGCACAAATTTCCACAAGTGTTTAACACTTTCGAATTTTATAAAATCAAAAATGTATTACGATTATTTATTCAATAAATATTGATCTGACAGATATACTATTATATTACGTGTATTTTAAGAAAAGGTCGTAGGATATGTAGCATGTAAAAAATATGATTATTGGATATATCTACTAACCAGAGCAACACTTTATGTAAGATTAAGAAATAAAAATCAATATTACATCCTGGAGATACAACTAGTTAGTATTCATTAATTACGCATTACACTGTAAAAAAAGACATTTTTACAGTACAAAGTACTGTTCATCTCGCGCACAAACTCGATCACAGTGAATGTGCTGTATCTTTCTTTAGTTTCCTGACTATATTAACATGAAAAATACAGTAGTTGCGTAAAATTAACAGCACAATGTGCTGTCAATTTGGACGCCAGAAGTTTGTGATGTAATAAAATGCGTCCAAATTGCCAGCACATTTTGCTGTTAATTTTTCGCAACTACTGTATTTTCCATGTTAATATAGTCAGGAAACCAAAGAAAGATACAGCACATTCACTGTGATCGAGTTTGTTCTGGCAAATCTACAGTGGTTTTTTTACAGTGTATGATTTAAATCTTACTACACAATAAAAAAAAAAATTACAAATTTAAAAAGCTTTTAAAAACTGACTTTTTTTCTGTAATTAGTTTTAAAACCAATAGAAAATACGTCATGCTATTTATAAAAAGCCAAAATAAGAATGAATAGTTTAGGCTGCGTTTCATAAATTTTAATTAACCTGTTATTTTCAGAAGTTTTCCTTTCCGGCCAGTATTTAAATGAGGTGTCTCACGAACATGTGTTTTTCTAAGTAACTTTTTGTTTTGACACTTTAAAAAAAGCCTACTTAATATTTATGCATTTACCTCAAATTATATACTTAGTGCTTTTTGAAAAATGTTGATTTAAACCACTTCACCGTTTGCCCCGAGATAACTCGGGGGTAAAAGTACTGTTTCCCCATACATGTCGCCGGTGAAGTAGTTAAACTTTAATATGGAGAAACATCCAAAAGCCTAGAAATTTATACTTTCGCCCATTATTATTCAGATGATTTAAGTTTTCATTTCAACGCGTTTTCGTGGGTTTTAAGCTTTTAGATAATAGGTTTGAGAGGAAACATATTTTTCTGGAAGTTTAACTATATTCATAGAAGTTTTAAAGGGAAGGAGATTTTGTATAAGTTGCTAAATTTAAAAACATTTTCAGTATGAAAAATAAATACATACATATATTAAAGAAAATGACTCAGTTATAAAACATAGTATGTAGAGTATTTATTTTGTTTTGTTGTTTAAAGTAAGTTATTTAAGGGGCCTTCTACATTAGGAGATAAAATAAAACGCTTTTTTCATGATTTTTTGTAAGAAAACTACTGGATGGATCTTTTTGATATTTTAACAGTTTATTGTATATATCTTAAGGTATACACAAGAATTTTTTTTATTTTATTTTGCTGTTTCTACTCTAAGTTATAAACAAATATGTTCAACTGCTTTGGAAAGTTTCGTCTGGACGGTGGGCATGATAGCGTCTTGTAGAATTATCTGAAACACAAAAATATTTTTTTTCGTAAACTTCGTGAGTATCTAGCTTCTAGTTAAATTAAGGGAACACGTAAATTTATTTAAAAAATGTTATGTAATGGCTGGTGAAAAAAAAAATGTTAAAAAATTCGTTTTTATTTGTTAATAACTTTTTTTAGGAATAATTTTTAACAAAAGCTTCAAATCATATAGAAGGCAATTAAATAAGCTTCAATTAAAGAAAAAAATCAAAATGATCCATTGAGTAGGTTTTTTTTTTTTTTTTTTTTTTTTTTTTTTTTTTTTTTTTAATCTTGCCCACCGCGTCAAAAAATGTGGTTGAACATATTTGTTTAAAACTTACAGTAAAAGCAACAGAATCTAATAAAAAAAAATTCTTGTGTATACCTTAAGTTTATACAATAAACTGTTAAAATTTCAAAAAGATTCATCATGCAGGTTTCTTACAAAAAAAATCATAAAAAAGTGCTTTTTTTCCTCTTAATATAGAAGGTCCCCATAAGGGGACCGGGAAAGCAAAATTCAATCGAAAAATCGATTTTTACTTTTTTATATCATTAAATAGTTTAAACTTTTATCTTTCCAACGATGTGTCACACATGTTTATACATAAAAAAAATAAGTGTTAAAAATATTTTTTTTTTTTTAAGAGTACTTCATAGCTTAATGGCCATTTAAATCTTCAATTGACCTTTTCTCAAAACTTGGATTTTTCATGTTTATGTTCCTTTTCTTTCAATATCTATTAAACTTAAGAACTGAATTATTTTTAATACATATATTATGTTATATTGCATACTTTAACACAAGGATTTAATGATTTGTTGAGAATTATTTATTTTTAACAGTGAAATCAAGCCCAAAATGCTAATTTAAAAATGAATTTCAGTAAATAATTAATAATTAATTTTGAGTTTCACTTAGAAAGAAAATGGTCTGTTAAAATACGTAAATCATGTTATTAAAACTACTCCAAAAAATTTCGACCTCTATCTTTCACCATTTCTGAGAAAAAGGTACATAAAGTTAGGGAATTTAACATGGCGGATATAGGACTTTCCCGCTCCCTTTAAATGAAGCATGCAAAAGCAAGTATATAATTTTTAACTGAGAAAACTGAAATATATTCACAGGTAAATAGAGTGTTGAAAACAGAAAAAGTGAATATTCCGTATTATTTGTATAATAATTTGCCTTTCCAAAACGTTATTTAAAAATATCTATTAAGAAAACACATGTCTTCTATAATTGGTATTCATCCATAACAAGTAATATTAAAAATTTGTTTTAAAAGTCAATTCCTACTTAGTCATCAAAGAAAAAATTAATATTATCCCTTAAGCTAATATTAGTTTTTGTTGCATTAGCATATCTCAATTTGTTGATTTTCAATAAACAAGTAGGTTTTCAATGGAAGTCTATGGGAATTTGGCGAAATATTAGAGATATCGCCAAGTTGGCGACAAACTTGGCGGTATTTGGCGACAGAACAGGATCCCCCCTATGGCAACCTCCCTTATAGATATGAAGATGCATTAAATTCTGTACAATAACCAATGGCCGCCATTTTGTCTCCCATATAAAACAAAAAATAATTAATTAAAATTTAATTAATGAAGTTTAAAAAAAATATTTCAACTTGATAGGATGAATAAGTATTTTATTAACGATTGAAAATTTGAACAAAATGTATAAATAAATAAATATAGGGTGAGTGTGAACTAATAGTAGGAACTGAATAACATCAATTTTCCAAATGTTAGTGTCTTTTTCTGTTTGTTTTACATATTTCTTTTAATTCCCTTTTTTCAGACATTATTTTGATGTCGAACTAGAAAGGTATACACACATCATTCAAGAATGACATGTTTTTTTTTTTTTTTTTTTTTTTTTTTTTTTTTTTTTTACTTTAAATGTATAATTTAAAACATGTGAATAAAAGATTGGAAAACATTATAGAGAATTAAGAAAACAAGTGTGATATAATTTGTATGAAATCATGATGCCATTAAGTTAATAATAATTAATTCTTTGCTATTTTCTTATTAAAAAAATGTCTTTTTTCAGACTTTATTTTGATGGCAATGTAAAAATGTTTATGATTACAATATAAAAATGCTTATTTCATACTCATGCATAAAATTGCCAGCATCAACAAATATAAAGAATGCACTGTATATTTAACAAGTAAAAATTAAATTTAGAAAATCAAAAAACCCGACTGCGAAAAAAAGCGAACTAATTAATTATTTCTCATCAATGTGATATTATTTTTTACATTACTTACCTATTTTTTTATTTACTTGGATTGATGACTTTTAATTTGTGTTTAATTGTTAATTCCTATCTATAAACACTGTTTTGATGAGGCCTATAAATGTCTATGAAGGTTAGAGATGCAGTAAAGCTAGAGATCCTACCTATACAACTTCCAGGTTGTATGATATTATATGAGCTTCTGACTATAAAATAGTCAATGAAACATCGTCTTCATTTGGCGAGAGGAACTTGGATTATTCTATATGGCAGCGTTTTTGAAAGCTCTCATGTACAGCGGCTAGAAGTCCGTAACCAAGTAAGCTAGAAGCATGATTCCGGTCTCATTCTCTTCCTCTTCTAAAGACAAAAATTCTGGTGCACTGTGGGCCTATTTACATCTTTTTATTCAAAAAATTTGGTTATTTAAATTTTAGTTAATCTCGCCCCAGCCAGTTTGACTTTACTGACTTCCCGAGCTTATTGTATTACTTACACTTGTGAAAATATTTTTATGATGATTTATTATTGTTTTATGCTTAAATACAAATATTTCAAGCTATTATATATGTCTCTATGTTTATTATTAACCAAGTTACAAATTTTTGAATTTTTGCAGTTGTTGTGCAAATTTGCGCCATTTTCAAAATGACTACTTTTTCATTTACTTTTTGTGTATTTTTAACTTATCGATATCTCATTTCTGTTGCATTATCTATGTATATTAAAGCTTTATCTTTCATTTAGTACTAATTACGTCAAGTTATCTGCAGTATTTATTTTTTTTATGAGCATTTGATTAAGCATCACTTTTACACTTTGGAAAATTTTTTCCCATAGACTTAACATGGTGGCGTCACCTCTTTTATTATGTCTGTTACGATGTCATTTCAAGTTTTTTCTGTCAGACAAATGGCATAGTACTAAAGTTTGGATTGTCTTCTTTCCTTCGTTACAAATTTTGTTAAGTTTTGAGCACTCTAAGTATTTCAAATAATTTTTTTCAAAAAATGCCGTTTTGACACCTGTCACTTTGGCGTCTCCCATAGGAATACATGGGAAATGAAGGTTTGTTTACCTTTTTAATCAAAGCTTTTACCTTTTTAATTAAATCACCTTTTCAAAGTTATCAAGATAAACTTATTTTAACTAACAAATGCCATTTCTGATAACTTCTCTTTTTCTAGTTTGCTCCGCCACCATTCACGTTGCTCTAAGTGCAAAATTAATATTTTTAAAAATTCATTGAAAATATATCGTTTGCTATCTCTTAATTTTGAATTCCCCGTAGGTTATCATTAGGAGTGGCCTTTTTTCAAAATTTCAAATATAATACTTTAATCTAATTGTAAGTTATTGTTTAGTGAAGTGGTTTTTCGGAAAGATAAAGCTCTATATTTTACACCGCCCCCAGCCTCGTTTTTTTAAAATTGACTAGAAGTATTTTTATTATCTCTTAAATTTTTGTTTGTTTGTTTTTTTTTTCTAAAAAGGATTGGTTGATTGGAGGATTAATCGGGATTTTCATCCCAAATCTAGACGGATATTTAAACGATAGAGTCATCTCTGCCTGACTTTTTTATTTTTATGAAATTGAGTATGTTCACGAATACTAAGTGATACATTATGAGTATCTATATTATAAAGGACAAACATATCTGTGCGTAACGCATACGTCATTCTGCGAATGGCAACACTTTGAAATTTGAAATGAAATTTTGGTTTTGCAATTTTCTCTACTGCAAATTTTTAAACTTCTAAACATCGCACATTTTAAATTTTTACACCGTCGTATGAGGAAAAAAATGCTCTTTTAAATGCAATTTGTTTGAAAGCTGTATCTCAATTTAATTTTGAGATGTTATTTTTTTTGTAGTTTTCTATACATTTTTCGTAATTGTGGCAACTGAAGAACTCCATTTCTGTTGAAAGTCGTGGAGGGTTGAAAGTAAAGGGAAATTATTCACGGAAGAAAGAAAATAGTATATTACTGTACCTTTTTGTTGCCATTTTCGCATAAAAACTGAAAAAATAAATTGAAATTATAATACGTGCTATGTCAGCGATTTTTTAAATTTCTAAATATCGCACATTTTCAATTTTTAAACCGTCAAATAAAGAAAAAAATCTACTTTCAAATGCAATTTGTTTGAAAATTGTATCTTAATTGACTGAGTTATTATATTTTTTTAAATAACTAGCCGCCCGTGGCGACCAATTTGGTCTCCCTTAAAAGTATGCTAGGCATTGTATCATGTTACATTTATTCATAATTTAATTTACTTGCTCAATCCTTCACCAAATTTGAAGATTCTGATAGAGAAATCGAGAACTCGCTACAGTTATATTAGTCTGGCACAGGTGATAAATCGCCAAACATTGTACCCGTCGCATTTTTTTTTTCATATTTCGTTAATTCAGATTAAAATATAATCCTTTCACTCATTTTATTTAGAATGGATGACTTTAATTTAAAAATAGAACTTTTAAAATTCATGACTTTCACTTAAAAAAAAAAAATCTTTACAAAAAGAAAACGAAAAGAACAAGAATAAATAATACCATAATCCATTTAATTTCAACATCAAAGAATTGTTTTAATTTACCCCTCGAGAAATAAAAAATGCTGATGGCGAATTAAAAAATGCTATTGGCGAGAATTGCACCCAGCTAACATAAAGTACGAACTCTTTGCATTTGGATTAAATTGGTTGCCAGAAAAAATATTATTTTCCCGCCATAGACCTTTTCTCTATTTCGCCAAGTACCTATACTGGAAAAGCACCTTCATTTATTTTTTTATTTATTGTAGTTTAAATCAGATGAATAAAAGACGGCACAGGTGTCATATACGCACTACGTTGTCACGACTTTTTTCTGACGCTAATGTCATATACGCACCGGGGTACATATCTGGCGCCAAAGTGTGGTTATTTTGCTTGATATGGTAACCCGGATGTAGTTGTTTATTTATTAATAAATTGTTTTTTTACTTTTATTTTACTTTTTAAAATTATATAAATTGTTTTGTTCTATAGTCATTAATTAAACTTTTTATTTATTTATTGTTTTTCACTTTTTAAACATATTACACAATAACTGATGAGATGCGTTTAATTCGGGCGTTGCCATTAAACAACTAAACGCCAATTGTTTACAATTAAACAATTGAACAATTAACCAACAATTAATCGCTATTTCTGCGCCACGTACGATAGCGTAATATATATATAGATTTTCAAGCATAAATTATTTTTTTAATTTATCTCTATCACGTGTAGCTTGATTACGGAAGGTTAATCCGCTTGCCCTTAAAACAATGTAAAAAGTTCAGCATATGTTTTCGTCTAATGTTCCATAACAAAGTTAAAACTTCCTCTATAGAAAAATAAATAATTTAATGTAAATAAGAAACAAATTTAACAGATATGTGATTGAACCACGCGCTTATGCACCGAAATGATCGGAAAGACTGACGTAAGTCGCAAAATCTTGGGTTAATAGTCCTCCTGGCATGTGGTGACATGTGAAAGTATCGCTTTTAATAAATTTCAAAATTTTATTTGATTGCATAATTGATATTTTTAATATAAAAATTCTTTTTGATGCTAGTGTGCAATCTAAAATATATATTACATGTAAAAAATAATTAGATTAAAAAAAAATGGTTTTCACCTATATTCTGTAACCCGAGGAGCTCGGGTTGCATCCCCTAGTTATATTAATCACAGTTGGTTGGTTGGTTGTATTTATGACGGCCAATTATCTGCACGAGGGATATGGGCCCAGGGGGGAGTGCCCTTCGTGGGGGTCTTTCTAAGGGAACCTAACCCGTATTAACGCTTGGAAATCCAAGGTTCGAAGAAAACCACGAAAACTCCGAACGATTAGGCCGACGGGCGCGATTGGGATTGAACCCAGCACCTCCCGTCTACCAGATTCGAGAGCAGAACCTCTCAGCCACTGGTGGGGCATATTAATCACAGAGTTTCAGTCAGTTTAGAGGTATCTTAGTGGCGGTTACTACTCATTTTAACAGTTTCATGTATAGCAGAGTAAATACTATCGGTGTTTACAGGGTTTTCATTATAATTCCTTCCCATTCATAATATCTTAACCCTTTGAAGATCTACGTGTTTCAGAGTAGTATCACATTTATTTTAATTCTTTCATTAAATTTTTAAATTTGATTTTTCACCCTTAAATATTGAGTTTATTGGCTCGTCTTCCCTATTCGGACTATCTTACGCAGGCCGCATCGATTGGCGTTTATTGTTTTTCTCTAGCTGTATCGGGGGGGGGGGGAGAGGGGGGATGTTTTTTTCTTTCTTTTTTTTTGATTATTTCAATAGGCACTTGTAATACCTTGTTGGAAAGGTCTTCGTCAAAGCTTCTCGTATCCATTATCTATTATAAGTTTATACATGTCGCATATCACTGGATAGGTCTCGTCCTTGTCTGCTCATTCCCATTATTTATTTTCTTATATCTCCATTTTATTGCCTTTTGGGAGTGCTTTTTTTATTTTTTTTTTATTTAGTTTTTTTTTTTTTTTTTTTTTTTTTTTAATCTTTCAAAGGACTTGACCTAAGCTCTTACTTTTTTTTTTCTTTTATATATATTACTTATTTTAGCTTCTCTTTTCTACCTATAGGGGTCGCTATTTTGCCCTCTAGGCCTTGTAGCATTTCTTTTAAAAAGCCAGGACCAACACTTTTACTTTCTTGTCATTGTTTTCTTTTTTAACTTCATCATTCTGCCTATAAGGGCACATTTCCGCTATTTTCGCCCTTTGGAATTTGTCTTACATGATTTAAAGGTGTTCTTCCACACCTCTTTTTAATTCGATTCATTTCGCATTTGTCTTAATTTGTAAGTTTTTGGGGTTGCCCCATCTTTTTTTTTCTCTTTCTGCAGTTTCCCCTTTTCTAGCATCCTAATATTCGGAAACACCGTTAGTGAGCTCATTCTTCCTTTTTTTTTCTTTTTTTTTTACTTAACACTTCTCTCCTCCTTCCCCCACTCTTTTCTTTATCACTTTATAACAGTCCTTTTCTGCACTGTGTATATAAACTTTCATTTTACTCATATAATTTTGCTTTTACTCATATTTTAATACATCATTTTATGCTATTGCTTTTTATCTTCAGCAACATTTTTAAAGCTCGGGAAGATGCTATATTGTTCTATATACCAATCTTTATTAATATGAATTATTAGACCCAACTTCTCCCATTTTATAATTATTCTCGTCTAAACTCTCTTTACTTTTATAATTGATTGGCTTAATCTATTATTATTTTATTTATTCATTTTTCCCCCTCAAAATTATCCCATATTTTGGCGGTTTGTCTTTATCTTAGTTATTTTCAGTGACCTAGGTCACTGGTTTTTGCTTTTTATCTTTCCTATACACATCCTTTCTTTCAAGGAGACCGGGAATGATCTCTAGTGATGCCTGGTTCGTTATAATTACAACTACATCTTACTGAATAAGTGTCATTTAACTACAAAAATTAGGCTATAAAATCTTGATTAATGGGGCTAAAACTAAAGTTTGATTAACAATAAGGAAATTTAAGGACCTGAAAAAATATTCATCATCATTTGAAGTAATTACGCCGGTCTACACATAAAAGAAGCAAGGGAAAAAAATTGGAAACTAAGGTTTATTACTATTCATCAATGTCAGAACAAGAAGAATTGGACAACAATATTCAACGTATAACGAGAAGTTTAATGAAATAAGATCTTCAAAATAGAACAAGACCAGTTTCTCTAAATAACATGGATTCTTCTATCGAAAAATCAAACCTCGAATTTCTACCTCGCAGGAAAACATTGAGTAAAGAAACAGATAAGAACCAAAACCAAAAGAAGAATGATGATACATCTCCAACAAAACCTTCGAACGCAAACCTTCCGCATCAGTTTAAGAAAATTTTTAAATACGAAGATGGTGAAGTACAGCATATGTCATTAGAAGACAAAATGGACCAGATGAAGAGACACCTCAAGAAAACGAGAAACATCTTATAAGGTCGAAGCAGAAAAATATTATGAAGACATCTTGAGAATAAACCAGGATTTAACAGTAAAAGCAGAAATTCAATCAACATCTAAACATGAGGAAGTTCAGAAAATAATTCAGGACTTAAAGAATGAAAATTTGCTGTTAGAAAAGAAATTAATCGAAACAAAAGTAGCACTAGGTAAAACAAAATAATAAAACAGAAAATCTTATTAAAACTGTAAAAAACAAAGAAGTAGAATTGCAAGAAATAATAAAAGAAAAAGAAGTAGAACTGCAAACAATCTTAAAAGAAAAAGAAGAAGAAATAAATCAATTAAAGAAAAACGAGCTTCATTCATCCATTATCATGGAAGAGAGAATCAACAAAAATATTCAGCTCCTTAAACACCTCCCTCAAGATAAAGACCCAGAAACAGGGAAACTACCTTCACAACTTATAAAAGAAGACATAACCATTCTTAAGAAACAGTTAGAAATTAAAACAGAACAAATAAGAGAACTGAATATTCAGCTAAAGGATCAACAAACCTATGTGGAATCAACATTACAAACTCTAGCCAAGGAAGAAGAATTAAAAGACTCAATAAAGTTAATGTACCAACACCATGACGATAAACTGCATAAAATATTGGAAATAGTACAAAATAAAAATGTCACCCAATATTCTGCTACAACGAAAACTACCGAAAAGTTCCTCAACTACAGAAAAACTACCCATTCCAAATCTATACTCATCGAGATTAAAACAAACACATTCTATTCCGGCAACAGCTCTCTCAACTACAGCAATTCTTCTCACACGCAAAAAGCAAACGAAGATGTGCATGAACAACATAAGGGGAATATTCGACAGCGAATTAAAAAACGAACCAAAACTACCAAAATTGTTCTGCACACTGTCAAAGGACAAAAATTCTTTCATCTTAAAAGCTTGCAGATCAAAGGAAGTTGACGAAACGCTGAACATTCTACAAAACAACGAAAAAATACAAAGCCTGTTAGATCTCAAGTATCTGGGAGAAAAAAGAAAGAAGATCATGGATTCCACATTATGTTCAGAAGGAAGAAGTGTTGGAATTAATAGAATCAGAAATAAGTCAAAATATAAGAGATAACATAAACAAAGTTATAACACGTCCAAAAGCAAAAACTTTTCAATTAATGTTGGAATTAGAGGAACCAATGGCTTTTCGTATGCTAACAAAAGGCTATATCTATATAGGTTTAGTATCATGCAGAATTGCAAATTATGTCCTTTTTATAAGATGTGGAAACTGCCAATTATTTGGACACGCCCATGAAAATTGTAGACGAAAACAAGCGTGTGCATATTGCATGCACAGCCATGAGTCTAGTACATGTCCTAAGCGCAATAATCCGAATTTACAAAGATGCATAAATTGTTATACTACTGTTGATGAGAATGGCATGACATTTACTTACAAGCACAGTGCAAACTCAAACAAGTGCCAAGTTTTCCAAAATCTTCTCCAAAATAGAAAATATCGTATCAATAATCCCAATAGATCACTTTCAACTTAAAGAAAAATACCTCCATAATCGTTTCATCAAAATACAAACAAAAACTCAAACTCACGTTCAATTCCAAGTTCTACTCACATTTCTCATCTCTCGGACTCAAACTCTTCTCCGCAAGGACAACATCAAAACATGCAAGTACCTTCAACAACTAATCAAATTTCATCATCATTTAAAATAGCACAGATTAATCTTCAAAAGAACAAAAGTGCAACAGCTTCACTCCTTCAATTCTTAATTCAAGAAGACTACAAAATAGCATGCATACAGGACTCCAATATAGTGAAAGGAAGACCACTTGGCCTTCCCTCAGGACTTCCTTGCTATTCTTCAAAGAAAAAAAAAAAAGAATTGCCAAATAATAATCATAGATACATCGTTACAACATATACGAGTTCAACAAAATGATAACTCAGTCTTCGTGAATATCTCCTCAACAGAAGGACAAATAACTATAGGCAGTCAGTATTCCGCACCATCGGCTAATTTAAAAGAAGATCTACAAGATTGGGCGAACACGTCGGGTATGAGTTCAAAACTTCTGTTGCTGGGTGATTTGAATGCTCATAGTGTCCTGTGGGGTATGAGAATGATAACGAAAAAGGACAACACCTCATCAATCATCTCAATATGATGCACTTATTAGTCCTAAATGATCCTTTCTCAAAACCAACATTTGAAACCACGCATTTGAAAGGTTGGCCAGATGTATCACTAGCATCCTTCCCACTGTTCCCAAAAGTTTCGTTATGGACTGTTGAGGATGATATGCACTACGGTGACCACAGGCTGATAACCTTGTATATGGATATCCAAACCCCGAAGCTTCCAAAGCGTAGATATCGGACAAAGAATGTCTCATTGAAAAAATTCAATAGAAAATTTTCCAAATCATTGCAAGAAAATAATATAATTTTCCAGGATATAAAAACGACGGGGTCATTTGAAAAAGTCCTTCCGGCCAGTGCCGGGAGGAAGAGGTAGCTTTCATAATCCTTATTTAAAAAAAGCTAACTTATATCATGCAAACACACGAAGCTCAATTTAGTGGAAACCGAATATAGGAGATTCAATACTAATTTTTATCAATATAATGAATGAGAATTTCGCGAAATTAGTCAGCTTTATCCAAGCTGCTTTTCTTTAAAGTAACTTATATTTGACTGCCAAATTCGGCAATTTCTTAAAGTGCCTGTCATTTTAAGACAACATGGTGGATGAGGCTAAGCAGTGAACTTGGTCGAGACCTTAGTAATTGCTGTGCACATGCTCACTCACATTGGAACCGGTTAATATATAGGAGTGCTGTCGCATGCAAAAAATCAGATTTTTCAAAATGTCACCCACAATAGAAATTGAAACTGCTATATCTGAGCCATTTTTTAAGGTAAAGACAAACAAAAAATGCTCCTGAATCCTTAGATCAAGATCAAATACTTAAGAAATAAACCTTTTTCAATTTCTAATTTTTTTGCACCCCACTTTAAATATATATATATTTTTTAATTTAATGGCCGCCATTTTGAAACAAGATGGCTGATGAATCTGGCCAGCGAACTTGGTCGAGGTGTTGATGTATACTATCCACATGCCTTCTTACATCGAAATAGGAGAATACGTGTGTTATCGCGTGACAAATACAAGATCGTTTCAAAATGTTAGCCATGCTAGAAATTCAAAGTGCTATAAATCAACCATTTTTTAAGATATCAACAAAAGAACAAATTTTCTGAAACAAAAACTGCTCCGGAATCTTTGTATCAAGGCCAAACACATAAAAAAAATCTTTTTCATTTTCCAATTTTTTAATACCTCATTTTGAATTTTAAATTTAATTTTTTTTAATGGCAACCCTTTTGAAACAAGATGGCGAATGAAGCTGGCCAACGAACCCGGTCGAGACATTGGTATGTACTATGTATAAACGAAGTTACATCCAAATCGGTTCATAAATACGCCTTTTATCGCGTGACAAAATTCAGGACGTTTCAAAATGTCAGCCACGCTAAAAATTCAAAATGCTATAACTCAGCCATTTTTTAAGATATAGACGAAAAAAAAACTGCTCCGAAATCTTTGTATAAAGGTCAAATACATAAGAAAAAAATATTTTTCCATTTTCAATTTTTTGGTACCACATTTCAAATTTTAAATTTAAAAAAAAAATGTAAATGGCCGCCATTTTGAAACAAAATGGCGGATGAAGCTGGCCAACGAACTTGGTCGAGAGATTGGTATGTACTATTCACACACAGAATTACATCCAAATCGGTTCATAAATACGCCTTTTATCGCGTGACAAAATTCAGGACTTTCAAAATGTCAGCCACGCTAGAAATTCAAAATGCTATAACTCAGCCATTTTTTAAGATATAGACGAAACAAAAACTGCTCCGGAATCTTTGTATAAAGGTCAAATACATAAGAAAAAAATATTTTTCCGTTTTTAATTTTTTGGTACCGCATTTCAAGTTTTAAATTTTTTTTAAAATTTTAAATGGCCGCCATTTTGAAACAAAACGGTGGATGAAGCTGGCCAACGAACTCAGTCGAGACATTGGTATGTACTATGTACACACCGAATTACATCGAAATCGGTTCATAATTACGGGAGTTACAGTGTGACATAGGTCAGATATATATATATATATATATATATATATCAATTTTGAACTGAGGGTGGTTTCGGGGTCTGGGGGTCATGATCGATGAAAATATACCAAAATTTTTTGAAATCGCTTTCCTCCGAACGGCTGCAATAGGTAGCTTTTTTGTAAAGAAAGCTACCTAAAAGAGTACGACAACTTTATAAATGTAGTAACATAAACCTGTGACGATACTTTAAAGAAAACAAACTCCACATTTAAACCAACAGTTTCTTGGTGGACAGCCGAACTTAGAAAAATGAGAAGCTTTGTTAAAGCACTTTATAGGAAAACAAAACTTTTGTCTGCATCAGAGGAAGACATGATCAAATTAAAAAAGTATAGAGCACTCTATAAAAAGAAATTCTGGAAGCAAAGAAAACAGCGTAGAGTTCTTTTTGCTCAAATACCAAAGACCCCTTTAGGAAATTAAAAAAGACGGCATTTAGAGATTTTTACAGACATGAAGTCTACGCTCTTTCTGATTTCACTACAGCAACCCACTCAAGACAATCTTTTTATGCAGAAATTGCCAATTCAATATTTGGTCCTTCGGACTTGCAACCACATCAAATTCATCCGCGCTCAACCCAGCCAGTTAATCCATTTATACTCCAAGAACTAAAAGCTGCCATCTTCTCGTTCAATCGGAATAAAGTACCAGGTCCTGATAATGTTGACCATCTGATTGTACGAAATATTTACCACTCACATTCTTCTCTATTACTGAATCTTTACAATACTCTATTAAACTTAAATTACTTCCCAAAAAGTTGGAAAATTGGAGAACTAGTCTTTTTTCTAAAGGCAGGTAAGAGCCCACAATCTGCTCAGTCATACAGACCAATAACCCTACTCCCAATTCTGGGGAAAATTTTGAAAAATTATTATTAAAACGAATTAGTTATCATTTTCGAAATTCGACAGTTCTACAGAGTTCTCAACACGGATTCTTAGAGGCTAAATCGGCTGAATCAGCGATACAAGAAGTTCTCTCAACAATTGACTTACTTCAACAAGAAAACAACTACATTTCATTAATATCATTAGACATCCAAAATGTTTTTGACAACTTACCTTGGGATGCAACAATCCAAGAACTGAAATTTTTGGGGTTGGAGGAGTCATATGTTAATATCCTGAAATCCTTTTTATCTCACAGAGGAGCGAAACCAAATTGGCTAGCACAAGAAATTCATTGGTTTAGGAAGGGGTGCCCACAAGGTTCATGCTTTGGGCCCTTCCTATGGAGAATCTTCCTAAACGCTCTCTTACGCCATTTAAAATCGTTAGGTTACATAATAATAGCTTATGCAGATGACATTTTATTTATATTAAATGGTAAAACAAGGCGAGAATTAGAAAAATTAGGAAAGGACATCTTAGATTATATTAGTAGGTGGATGTCAAATCACAACATGAAAATATCTTACAATAAATGTAAAGTTCTTCACCTTAGAAGATCAAAATTTTTGAAAAGAGCTCCAACACTCAAAATTGACAACCATTCATTAAAAAGTGAGCTAACTTTAGAATACTTAGGTATCGTTCTGGATAGTACGTTGTCGTTTCTCCCCATTTACGAAAGAAAAGACAGAAATTACACAACTTTCGCAAGACCTATTGAAGTTTGCCTCAGCTTACGGAGGGGTAAACAAATTAATTGTGACGATTTGGTACAATAGCATCTTGGAGAAGAAAATCACGTATGCTGCAGCAACTTGGTTTCACCAGATAAGCAAAGCCCATGGACTTCGTCTGATCTCATCAATACAGTACCAATGCCTGTTATGAGTTCCACGTGCCTACAGAAAAACTTCGGCGGATTCCCTTTGTGTTGAAGAAGCTTCTAAAATCATCTCTACACGAGCAATGGCAGACTCGCAGGGATTATGGTACCACAGGACGGTACACACACGCTTTAGCCCCAAAAGTCTCGGAAAGGAGAATCCTGCTGCATAGAAATCTTTTTCTGTTTGCCACTAACCACGGCCCATTTTCATCATATCTTTATAAATTTGACAGGGTTCCTTCTCCATTATGTGTATGTGGTCAGCGAGCTACATCATTGCATTATATCTTTAACTGTACCCTTACATCATATTACCATATAAGAAAATCTCCAAAAATTTCTTTGTCTCAGTGGTTCGCAGTGGTTTTGTCGAATCCATCATTTTGTCAAAAAGATACTTAATGTATGAAAGTTTTAGAAAACAACCATTATTTGTTTCGAAATGTTTTGCCATTTATAGATGATGAGGAGAACGTATCTTAACAAATAGACAGATACCACCAAATCAAAATAAACTCTTAGCCACAAACAACACGATTGTACTATAATTGAACTGTTGCATGAACAATAGACTTTTGAACTTTTGTGTGTGTATATAATTATATAATATTCATCATAATTATTCACTATTTTACCTATTTTTTATATTCTACATTATTTTTAAAATTATGAATCTCTTTCTAATTTAGTATACAGATACCTAGCTTTTATTGTATTTTTGCAGAACGCCCAGCTTTTTCAGAGTAATTGAGCTTTTCCCGCTCCAACAAGTTTAAAAATCCTTTATCTATTATCTCATGATCTTATTAATTACAAATATCTAAATTTCTCTCGTAAACGCGCAGTAAAAATTGGGCTTTCCATCGTGTATATATTGTATTTATATTATATTTAATCTTAATATTCTCAATTGGCTTTCCTGTAGGACCCTCCAGGCCTTTTTTTTGTGTGTGTGTGTGTGATGACGGCGGTAGTAGATGAAAACCGCTGGGTGGGGCTTGTGAGTGCTTAAGCAATTTGGTAGGCCTCCCCACCTAGCTGACCCTCGTCTTCATTTTGCTTATCTATCCAATGATATG